>JAJNNQ010000075.1:94005000-94045000 GCA_027886175.1 Phylloscopus collybita
AGCTGTCGTGGATTAAGTGTTGTTTATTAAGAAGTGCTTTCATTGCACTGAACTCAGCAAAACCAGAGAAGGACAGATCCTGTGTTCTAGGGACTCCCCTTCTCAACAGATTTCTTTGTGTTACAGTCCATAAATACAGATATTTCCAAGTACAGGGTGGTTGCATACAGACAGCATTTATTCATTCAGTAATATGAGCTTCAAACTTTCATGCCATGAATTTCAAAATACGGTTATACAGATAAAACTTAAGATTTTATGTCTCAACAAGAGTGTCCTGACAAAATTTTTACAACCACTTTTTCCTCATTTCTAAGGAATTAATTTTCCCCTCTCCTGTGTTGGTTAGTGTTTAATTCTAAGCACTCAACAAGGGAAAGTGTTCACCACAATATCGGGGGATATGGTGCTACTAATCATGCAGGAAGTGCCATCGGAAGTGCAAATTAAATATAAAAATGATAGATTCTCCTCTATTCCCATGCAGTCAGATTTATTTTCATTAGTTCAGTGTCAGGTGTTGCATTTAACTGTGGCAGGTATGTAGACACTGAGACGATTTTTAAAATTTTTTTTTGAAAAAATTACGTCTTGTAAGACTATCTATTAACAAAGTACATTTCTAAATTGGACTTGCTCTTGCCTAAGAACTTCCAAGCTCAGAGCAAGAGGTGACATCTCTTCTTGCACTAACCAAGTTTTCAAGCAAACAATCTAGACTGCATATGTGAAATTGAAGTCCAGTGAATTTGGTGGAGAATGGTTGTGTTGGTTTGTTTGTCTCTTTTCATCTACTTGGGCATAAGGTAAACCATCAAAAATGCAAATAAAAGCAGTGACACCACAAAATTTAGCGGTTGTTTACATTATTCCCTCCCACCTCCCCGAGTAATAGCAGTGACTAGTTAGTCCATATTGCGTGTGGAACTATGCGCTAGTGCACTAGAGATTAATTGCTGGCTAAATAGCTTCTGAAGGGAAGACAGATGCATTGCTGCTCTAAAAAAGACCTCAGCTTTTCACCCCAAGTTCAGAGGGTGATTTGGGGATCTGGTCCAACAAGCAGTTCCACATGGGAGTAATTTTATCCATTGGTGCAGTAACTTCATCCTCTGGGACAGTTACTCCAAATTTTATGCGTAAGAACAAAAAACTTACCATGTGATCATACAATTATTAGGAAAAAAACCAAAAACCTCCTTTTCAGGTTATGTCAGTTTTGACTAATGCAAGTGCAAAAAGTATGGCAGTCTTCCGCATCCCAAGTCTGTGATAGTGGTGCTAAAATATGGAGATGACTAGCTGGGTAAAAATCCTCCAGGCAGGAATTTGCAGTTATTGTTTACATTTACACAGTCCTAGGGATTTTCATGTTGTTTAACAGGCCTCTGAGATAGCTATGCTTATCATCCAAAAATGTTCCCTTATGTGGCACACAAAAGTAGTGTGAAAGGTGGGGGGGAAGGGGGGAGAAAATCCTGCATGTAGGATTAGTTCAGGAGAGCTTGTTTTTGAATTAGATGTTGTATTATATAAGTAGTATATAAGTGGTTCTTTTCTTTACAGTATCATGCAGAGCTATTAACACATAGCCTGTCCTGTGTAGGAGAAAAAAATGTGGTAACTTTAGTGGGAAAAAATAATAGGGAAATAAATCTTTGCAGTATTTCTTTTGTTCTGAGTGGTCTTTGCAGTATGTCTGAGGGAGAGTCAGACATTGAAGGATCCTACAGCATTTACAGATGTAGAGCAGAAAGCATCTGGGGTTAGGAATCAGCATGACAAGGATAAGTAAAAGACAGCTTGCTAGTGTCCATACGTTTTTAGGATAATGTATTATTCTACTCATTTCCAGCAAGAAGCTGTGGAGAGTGGAGCCTGTGTCAATTATATGACTAAAAGTCTTCTGACAAGCAAATGTGCTCCAGAGCAAGAGGTTTCAGGCCAATAGAACCTGTCTAACCTGTACCTCTTGGTGAAACACTTCAGTTATCACCACTAGCTCTCTGTTGCCATGCCCGTGCCTGCTTGTTTTGGTTTTGAGAAATTCTATTCCCAGGCATAGTGTTGATGCACAAAGTCATGTTCAGTAAATAACCGAAGCTCCCACATCTCTTCCCAGAGGAGGGGCTTCGGTGATGGTCTCTAGAAAATGACCAGTAGTTCCCAAAGGTCCCACCTCTGGGGTGGGCAACTTGTAAAATGTACAAAAAGAGTCAAAAAATAAAAGTGTGGTCTCTTGCCTGCAAGAGCACCACGCAGCCTTCACTGATGCACTCCCTGTCTCGTTCCCTTAGCACCGTAACCAGTTATAGCTCTCCATGCTGACCTTCCCTCCCTTCCCACACCACACAGTGCCAGTGAGTCTGCTGTCAATATAAGAAAGACATTAAACTATTAGAGAGTGTCCAAAGGAGGGCCATGAGGATGGTGAAGGCCCTTGAGGGGAGGCCATGTGAGGAGGGGCTGAGGTCACTTGCTCTGTTCAGCCTGGAGGAGACTGAGGGGAGTAGTTACACCTTGCTTGTGAGGGGAAGAGGAGGGGCAGGCACTGCTCTCTTCCCTGTGGTGCCAGGATCCGAGGGAATGGCCTAAAGCTGTATCAGGGGAGGTTTAGGTTGGATATTGGGAAAAGATTCTTCACCCATGGGTTTGCTGGGCACTGGCACAGGCTCCCCAGGGAAGTGGTCACAGCACCAAGCCTGACAGAATTCAAGGAGTGTTAAGGCAATGCTCTTGGGTACACGGTGTGACTCTTGGTCCTGTGCAGCACCAAGAGTTGCATTTGATGATCCTTGTAGGTTTCTCCTAACTCAGCATATTCTGTGATTTTGTTCCTGGCTCAAACTTACTCTACCGCTCTTAGGAAGATTGTCTCCCCAAATACTGTTGAAGCCTCATCTCTTCTGACCCTTCCTTATTTCAAGTACTGCTCTCTAGCACCGTACAAGAAATAGATTTCTGCTTTTCTTCATCAAAATAAAATGCTTTTTTTTGGCCACTGCAAGATTAAGATGTAAAGACTTTCAGATTATGGAGTAGTAGACTTGGGGAAAGACAAAGTGGGTTTTTTATTTTTCTAGTCTGCATTTTCAAAACTCCATTTTGCACAAATCCATGGAGCTCACCAGACTTAAGTGTCAAAAGAGAACTTTTTCCACCACAGGCCCAGGTACCACTCTGTCTTATCTTGAGTATTAGCCAGAGCTCTGCTTCTGACTCTGTAGCTTTGTGTGCAGAGCCCTTAATAGTTCAGGAGTCTGCTAGCTCAATCTTTCCTTGTTTATACAACCTGCTGAGGGAAATGAAAATCTTAGTCCGCACTGAATGCTGAATTTCAGAAGGAAAAAAAAGTAAAAATAAAAAAATATTCTTGCAGCAGTTTACTTACTATATTGACACTCATGCTAAAGCACTGTGTATTTAACCTTTGTAGTTTTTCATGTTTAACAAATATTGGGTTTATCCTTCATCATGCCACATCTTTCCTGACAGGACAACGGTGGCTGAACATCCACCTGTCTAAAATGACAATTTTACCTACATGGTTCTAAAGACAGAGAACTTTTATCTGACCTTGATTCTGAAATTAAGCTTTTTATCAATATGCTCAGTGCACTCCTTTCTATGGCCTGAAGACATGGGAAACCTCACTGGCTTCTGTATAAATTCTGTATGAAAAGTTATCCCAAGACTGACTGAAAAACTTCAGTGTGGGGACACAAGTTGCAAGATTATGAAAAGTGAGCCACAAAGTATGTTTGTGTTTGCAGAAGATATCCGTACATCTCCCAGCTGTCAAGAGCATCAAGACATGGAGCCATCTTCAAGCAGACTTTTGCAGATCGCACAGGATGCCTGACAAATGCTCTATCACATCTGCATATCCTGGGTTTTCCAAGGCTAATATCAACTTTCTGGTATTCTGGATGTTGCTTCTCACTTGGGTCCTCTGACACCCTAATCCCCAAGCTAGTGTCACTCATGGCAGTCAGTCTGTAGTGTTACAAGATCAGCTGAGGCATGGATCTCTAATAAGATTAAAATTCATCTGTATGGTTTTAGTCCTTTCCTTTTCTAAGGCAGAGGAACAGAATAACTCAACGCTTTCAGCAACAACTTCAAGCATTTGCTAAATTTTACCTTCCCCCTCTTCTCTAAGGAATCTACTAATTGTAGATTTGTATAGAAATTACCAATTTGTATAAACACCTTAATGAAAAGAGAAAGAAAAAGTAACAAAAAGCATTTTATGTTTTGTTTGAAAATATCTTTTCACAGCATGACACAACATTCTGAGTTGGAAGGGACCCACAGGGTTCATCAAGTCCAACTCTTAAGTAAATGGCCCATATGGGGGATCAAACCCAAGAGCCTGACATTATTAGCACCATGCTCCAACCAGCCAAACTAATTTGACATCCTACAGATTTGCATTTTTTTATATGAAGTCACATATTTGTAAGCATGTGCTTTGATACTTCAGTAGTTAGTTTTTCAGAGATCAAGAGAAGAGAATTGATGCACATGTCCTTTCCAGAAGGACCCTTCACTCTATTCCCTTCTATCTTGGTGGAACAGGTTTAAAACTTCACATAAGCCATTACAGGGCCTTGTCATTTGGCATGTGTCACCATTTCTTGAAACTTTGGAGTAGTTAGAAAATCCAAGCCAGTTATTATTTTACAAATGCTTGTGTTAGCATCTCGTAGGATGGTAAAGAAAATTCTAGTATGCATTACACCTTTATGTAGCAACTTCAGGACTCAGATGGGTGCATAAATTGGATGTCACAGAAATCTAGGAAAGGCATTTCACACACTTTCCATAGGGAAATCGAGCCCCCTCCCCCAGCTACCCTGCCACCCAAATCCCAGATACAGTAGCTTTGAGTGACAGCTGGATTTTGAATCCCATGGGGAGACTCTATGCCCCTTGACGGATTCATTGTGACACTGCCCAGACTGCCTGCAAACTGGCAGACAGCTCTGTTTGCCAAATGTCGACATTATCTAATTGGCATTTCAGCCCACTTCTCGTTTTTAATGGACATGGGGAAGACCCAGCCAGCAGTGCTGAAGCAGTGGCAGCATGCTCAGGCTGCTCTGGCTGCAGCCTCCCCCGGGCAGCTGCAGGATGGCACCAGCACCGGGGCTGTGGAGGCAGCTACTCGAAAGCTGCTGGACCACTTCATAGAAAACACAGGAACTGAGGAGGAGAAATGAGACAGCAGAGAAATGGCAAATTCAGGGGTAGATGCTAGCAATCAAAGCAATGTGATGTTATTGTGGTGGCTAAATAGCTTAGACCTCTTAATATAATTTACAGCAAAAGCAGCTGTCGTCTTTGAAAGAACAGGCTTGCCACAAACAACAAGATAGTTTATATATATACTGATCTGTGAAAAGTCTCCTGATGCATTATATTCAGAAGCATCAAACCTTTCAATGGGTAACTTGGTGTGGAGTTCACACAGTAAGCCATCTGCTGAAGCAGCTGAGAGATGGCAACTCATATATTAAGGTAGCTGTCTATTCATTCATAATTGTTGCCTACATCTCGAGAAATAGATCTGTTTCTCTTTTTCATATCTATCTGCCTGGCCTGTCAGAACTGTGGTAGATTACTTTTTCTCACTGTACTAAACTGTGGTTTTCCAAATAAATTATTACACCTCTCTTGGCTTGCAGCAACAGTGTGGCAGAATGGAGAAACAATTCACGTGCTTCAGTCATTGCTCTAAATCTTCATCAGACACCGTTTCAGTGGCTGCACCCTTTTATCTCAAACATGTCATTCCTAATTTCCTGTCAGAGGGTCTTTACACATTATTTCATATTGCTTTAAATGACAGGATATACATCCATGGAAAAAAAACTATACAAAATACTGCCTAGATGAGAAAAGGTCTGCTGCCAGAGAGAAAAGCATGAGTGCTTGAAGTTTTCTTGCATTTGAAACTGATATAGAATAACATTTTTAAATCACACCACTCTAAATAAAGTGTGTGGAAAAAACAATTAAAACTACCAGATAAATGTGTGATTTGAGAGTTGCAATTAAGCTACTCCAGCAATAAACCAGAGAATAAGTATGAAGAGATATGATTATGTGCATAAACAGTGCTTTTAAAGAAAAGCATGGGAAAAGTCCCAGAGGTAAAGTCCAAAGTTTTGAAATTTAATATATAATTTTCAGTTAAATGTTTTCTTTCAATATATATTTATTTAATGCTACCTTCATGTCAGTTGGTGGAGCTGGAATATTTTAAATTGCACTCCTACTTGGTAAACACAAATAAGGACTGCATTAATGATGGAAGACACTCTTAAAGCTTAACATCAAGATGGCATTTAACAAGCTACTGTAAAAGGATTTTCCAGTTTTAGTGAGAGTTATGACAGTATTCATCATTCTAACAATATATTAAACATAAAAGCTTTCCTACAGTCTCAATAACATTTTCCATAATACGCCCTTCTAACTGCATGCAGGTGCATGTTTTCAGCCACTCTTCACAGTTCCCTAACAATCATTACAAATCCCACTTATCTAAACTAGTGATTAAAAACCTTTAAGGGGAAGCTGTTTAATTAAAAGTAAAGTAGACATTTATTGTGTGTTTAGTGTGCCAATTTTGCTATGACCTAAGAACCATTCCCTAATTAAATTTTGTAATTCTTTCATATATTACAGCTACAATATGATAACAGAATAAACCTAACAGCTAATTCAAAGCTCCTATGTGCTGCTCTAAAACATTAGGTTGGCTGCTTTAAAACCAGAGGCTGGGTTTTGCCCTGCAAAAGTCTGTGGGAATATATTTATAGTTTTGCAATCAACTTTAACAAAACTAGAATAAAACCTGTAAAACCCGTGGTCATGACTCATTTATGTACATTGACCTTAATCTGTCATAATTTCTTTTGTGTCAGTGGAATCAATATGGACAGATGAAATTACTCCATGTGTAGTATATCCTACAGCTTAGGAACATAATTTTTGTCAGAATTTTCTTTATTATATGCATATGCGTAGGTGCTCATCCAAACACAGGGATGTCTGTGATCTCCCAGGAATGCCATGGTGGTTTAAAACGGTGCTATAAAGCAGAGGTATGGCTGCAGTGCCTTAGAAGGCACAGGGCTACTGACAGTGACGTGAGAACACACGTCTCTTGTTCAGTTTTTTATCGTTATTACTTCAGCGCTGACATCTGACCTCTTTAGCTGCCTGTGTGTACTGAAGTGTTCCTGGCTCACACCTGGTGTCGGTAATAAAGCACAGCATGCATAAATAATGAAGATATGTTTGTGAAACTTCACTAAGTGGCAACTGCCTGTGACAGAGATCCTGCTACCAGCACTTACTGCTGTAAAGGTTTGTTAATGGAGGCTGCTCAGCAGATGACAAAATGACCCAATTACAGTTTATTCCAAATGACATCAGGGTCATAAAAGGGAACAAAAGAGGAGGAAATGGCTCTGGTAGTTTGAAAATATATTGCTATGTATATTATTACATCTGCACTTTTTGCTGTCACAGGAAGACTTCATATAAAAAAATACCTATAGAAAACCAAGTAAAAATGGCAACTGTTGGCTAGACAGAAAAATGATTGCTCATGGCACTCGGTTGGATATGCTTTCCAGGAAATGATCTAGTAAGAAAGTCTTTTGAGACTGGGATAGGAGAGACCTTTCTCCTGTCAGATACTGGATCAGAGACTTTCCAGATGAGCAAAGGATTTCAAATTCAAGTAGTCAGTCCATTTGTAGGACAAAGCTCTCACATAAACAGTAAAGTACTTCTAGCACAGGGTCTGTCGTACTCTGATTTGTTCTGAAATTTCTAGATGAGGCTGAAACTGTGGGCCCCTGGAGGACTAGACATATGGCCCAATTTACAGAAAAGTTATTTGCTCCTAAGTGCCCCTTCCACTGGAAAGGAGGAAATGTGTGTAAATGAAAGGAGACTGAGGAGCTCCAATGAGAAATCAGCAGGCAATAAAGCGTCAGTGATTTTGAGCCACCTGCAGTTAATTTTCCATTGGTTCCAGTCATCACTCTGCATAGGGAAGGAGGAAAGACTATTTAATTGGATTTCTTTTGCATTGGGACTCCACCAACACCTTGTGATGTACCTAATGCCCCAGTGGGGTGAGAGAAGCTGTGTCAGGCTTTTTTCTGGCACACAGGAGCAGCAAGGAGAATGTGGGATCAGACCACAACTGTCACTTGTGTGTAGTCATCCAGGCAAAATGAAAATAGATCAGCTCAATTTGTTCTGAGAGACTGTGAGGGCAGTCTGGAAATCCTAGAAACACTTCTTACAGAGTACAAATATTTAAGGGCATTTTAAATTCAGGATGTTAATTTAGGGTCATTTTTAATCCTAGGAAACCAAGGAAACCAAGGCCACAGAGAAGCGTCACTTTGAGTATATCAGTTTCAGTTGATTGAATGAAATGAAGAGTCCTGCTACTCAGAGAAATGTTGCCAGAAATCAGCTCTGATTAATTCAGCTTCTCTATGACACTTTTCCAAGTTATTGTTGAGGAAAGTGATAAGTTGTTTACAGTCCTGGTAGCATGTCTTAATAATTCACTGCTGCCCCAGCTCACACAGTCTGCTCCCTGGTCCTACACAGGGTTGAATTGTGAGGAATTTAATTTTTTAGGAAAATCCACTTTCAAGAACTTGAGGGTTGGTTTGTTTGTTTTGGATTTGGTCTCCTTGTTGTTTTTGTTTCCCTTGCACTGCTACGTACTTGCAGCAAGTATTCAATCAACTGCCCTTCTGCAGGCAAGGAGCAGGACAACCACCTGTTGTTGCATTCATGAGCACCTCACCAGCACAAAAACACATCACTGAAGATATAGCAACGGGTCAGTGGCTGCCTAAGGTGGGAATATTCAGATTTCCAAGGACTGCCTTCTGTGGACATACTAAAAAATATTTTTCCTATTAAGATACAGCTTTAACTTTGTCATTTCAATCTTCACCAGAGAGAAAGGATGCTTAATGAAGAAAGCTAGGTAAACACTTGGTTACACTTTCTCGACATAGTAACACATCTTCCAGCAGCCTGTGGGTCAAAGCATCCTGGGCCACAGTTTCATCTTTAATAGCTTTTGGTGAATATTTTTTTCTATACTGAGTTTTGAACCTACATAAATTTTTGGCACCAATTTTATGCCAGCAGTAAATCAAAATAAACACCAAGCCCCCACAGACAGCTAGTTTAATAGAGAAACACAATTTTCTCACAATGATTGGATGCTTTCCTTGCAAAGTGTGATACTAATTGGAATACAGTAATCTTCATCCTGGAAATTTTGTTTTGGCAGAAATGATGATAAACGAGCAGAGTCATATTCGCCTTAATAAAAAGTCATCCTACCCTTTCAATATCAAAATGGAATTTGACCCTCACTAGCTAAATGACTTCGAGTAAGAAATTGAATAACATTTTTGGACAATTCGTCTCCACTATGCTGCTTCTCCTAGTAGAGGAAATTATTTGCCTCCTACCCCAGCTCCTTTCTGATGCTTCTTAGCATCTTGCATGTGTTACTTTATTGTAAAGGAAGATCTTTCTTACATTCCAGGAATAGGTATCTGCCCTTGTAAAAATCAACAAGATTAAGAAGTTTGCCTTAAGGCAGTGATTCCTGCCTTAGCAAAATATGATGCAGACCTGCACATCAATGCATCATTTCACCTGTTAAAAAGTGGATGACAATTCTGAATAACAACCTGAAGGTAAATATTTTTTCATTTGTATTTGTGCAGTATTTCTAGGAGATACATTTTCCATTTTGGGTTTTGTTTGTCAGCAGACAAACAAAGCCTGTTACCACATAAATCCATGATTTGTCATCCCAGCAGCCTCAATGGTATCTTATGAGATCACATCTTGAGAAAGAGATGTCTGAGAGAGCACACCATAGGCAGTTCAGCAGTGCTGCTGCTGTCTCCCAACTCCTGCTGTGAGAAACATCCCAGAGACCTCAATGTAACTGCTAACACTCTGCAAAAGCAGAGCATATGCTCAGATTTTATCCCAAAAATAGGTCCCCAGCAAGTAGTTGTCTTTTCTCATCCCCACTGTGTCAGTGTAGAATCAGTGTGATTAGGCAGGGAGGACATTGATGCAGTACAGCAGCAGCAACCTTTTGGAAGGGAAGCAAAATAACAGCCCTAGTTGCTCGTCCCCTTTTCAGGAGTGCAGTAGTATTTATTGGGTGCATGAGAGCTCTTAGCTTCAGCCTTCTGACAAAATTTCTATTGTAGCTAATTATATTCTCCTTATCTGCAAACCTCCCATGCTTCATCTAGCTTGAGTGGAACTTTTCCAACCGAATGTTTTTTCAGTGGAAAACTGCCGCTTGATTGAAAACAAAGCTCTTCTGAGAAAGTGTCAACTTCAACAAAATCTGGAAAACAATTACAACTCCTTTGGTAAGGTTAAAATACCCCACATTAACCTTTTCAGAACAGTGACTCCATTTTTCATTTTGAAATTACTCCTTCAGATTGTGTTATATTTTAAATTGAGATTAAAGACTGAGGTCTAAAATGAAATTGTTTTGAAAATGTCACTTAAAGTGATTTGATTTTATTCTGCCTCAGAAGTAAAATAAATCCTGAAATCCTGAAATTTCCTGTGAAAGGGAGATTTTTTATCCTTTGCAACTTTGCTCATTTGCTTTCAGTTCCATCCTGTGGTGCATCTCTACTATTGTCATTGAGGAAATTGATGCACATCCTTCACATGGGATTTGTATTTCACTCATGGTGACTGTAGCTGGGTCCCATAAAGAATCAAATTCTTCTTTTTCCCATTGCTATGAAGTCTTATGCTGACCTTCTGTATTAACATGTGTAAGAGCTCTGATCTCTTGCTCTTACAAGTAAACTGCTGATTCCTTTTTTGAAACTTCATACATCACAGCCTGAGCAGTGTGTAACTGAAAACCAGTCAGTTACACCACTGGTTTCCAAAAACCACATATTTCCGTTTTACCTATACTGAAGAAAAAGAGAAAGAAATCAACACATTCTGATGAAAATAACTTCTGAACTGTTCACAGCTGGATGTCCTCTGCAGAAAATGTCTGGTTTCTCCATTCAGATAACAATTCCCATATAATTTCAGCTGCTGGAGTGAGTACCACATACCAAAGAAAGCAAGACAAAGGGAGGCTCCAAAACACAAGGATTTACAGGTTACTGAGAACTTCTGGAACTGCATGTGAAAATAACAGGGCATAAAGAGGGCACGAAGTTACTTAATCTGCTATTTTAACAGTGTCATTAGTAGATGGCACTAAACATCCTTATTTGACTTTGCTTCTACCTTTTGGATAGAGACAAATGGAGCAGGTTAGTGTCAGTAGAGTGGTCTTTTGGTGACCATCCATGCTGAATTTCAGGTGACAACTCCTAATGTCTGCCTTACAGTAAAAGGAACATGTTTGGAATGATCTGCCCAGGGAGGTGGTGGAGTCACCAACCCTGGAGGTGTTTAAAGAAAGATTGGATGTGGCACTCAGTGCCATGATTGAGTTGAGGTGTTGGGGCATGGGTTGGACTCAATGATCTTGGACGTCTCTTCCAAACTAGTGATTCTGTGATTTTGTGGAATGTCTATGTCCTTGGTACCTCTGAAAATATACCCTATGAATCCATGGGGTATATTGCTCACTAATTGTCACTGAAAAAGAGCAATCTTAACATCTAGCCTCAGACTCACCTAAAATGCCACAGGAAGAACAATGCTGAAGTATTTCATAAAGTTGTCACAAAGTTCAGTTCAGTAAATAATGTTTGCAAACATGTATCTTTCATAGATTGTTACCAGCCAAGGAGCTGTCTTTGAATGCTGCTTCAAAATTATGCATCCTGCTTTAAACAAATCAGGTCAGTCTACCTGCAAGCAATTGGTTATTGCTTGAATATTAGTTTGTGAGATTTAGGAGCATCATAGTGTCACTAGGAGAGTTAGGATTCACCAAACATGTATCAAACATGATCAAAGAAAGTACCTCTAAAGTTGTAGTACATAAATATAGGTGCAAGCATTAGAGACTATTTGCAGGAGACAGAAAACCCAAGTCCTAACTCAGACTTCATTACTGCCTTATCTATGCAATTTCACGTCAGTTACTGCATTTTGGAGCTCTTATACATCTGGCCGAAGCATAAACTTCACCAAACAGAAATGTTGCATCTGTATTTGTTATCCAGCATAGGCTAGCAGCTTTCCAGATGCTTGGAGTTGATGAAAGCTGTAGTATCTGAATACAGCTTATTACAGCTCTTTGTAACAGGAGTACAAGAACAGAGGTCACCAACACTGGCAAAGAATGCTCTGACCAAGCCTTATCAGAGAACACCTATTTATCAAAGCAAAATAACATTAATGAAAAATCTTCTAGTTTGATACACCCTAATCGAATCACAGGTGTGGTTCTGATGGAGAGTTGCCTGTGAGGAAAGATCCTTTTAGAAATACAAGTGACCTAAGCTCCCAAGGGCAAGGATGGGATTTCTGAAATCTTTTCATACCTTGCCTTACTAGCTTCCTACTAGAAATGGAGGTCTCTGTAACTGATATCTTGCAGGGGAATTCTGAAACTTGCTGCTTTTTCAATTGGGTAGCTTGGTGCTGCCAGCTTTCCTAAACAGGCTGGAAATATATAATGCTGGAGTAAGCTTGGCTGTTTGCTTAGAACACAAAAGGGTACAAACCCATACTCCACTAAAAGCAATCAGTTTTGGTGGTGAGTCTAACAGATTTCTGAACCTTTCCTTTAAAAGAGTCTGACTAAACCCTCTTATGGTTCACTCCTTATACAATTTTGTCAGTTGGTCCACCTGGAAACTCTGGTAACAGCCCTTCAGCCTGAACTCAGATAATACTCTAGGAGACTTTGCTAAATTGTTTCAGATAATATGCTCAGCAGTACAACAGCCCAAGATTAGGTTGTCTGTGAAACTAATTCATATTAAATGGTTGTTTGAATACCAAGTGAACAAAAAAATCTTCCTCTTCCTTCCCCCTTCAGAATCTCTCATAAACTATTGAAATTTCACTTAGGCCGAATCATCTTGGTGATATATGGAGGGAGAGAGGGATAGTTCTTCCATCGGATTTCATGTGCATTAAATGTGTAATTACTAACCAAAAATGCACTTGGATGGTAGGAAAGTAGGAAAGGTTTCTTTATTCAAGCAGAATTATAAGGTAGCAAATTTCCAGAGGAACTAAAAAAAATGCAAGTCATGCCAAAGTATTGATTGCATAATAATGTGATGTCAACAGTGCAGAATAATCATGTTTGCAGGTGGGAGCTCTACATATATTATACAGCAAAGGTTTTACTGTTGAAATGGAAATATAAACCAAGCAGTATGTATTTCTAGAAAAGGAATTATTATTCACATACTAATACACATCTTGTACATCGTGATAAAGCATTATCATTTCTTTCCTGGACTGACTAATGAAAAAGGAAAAATTCGGTATTTGGAATTAAATCTGATGTGGATGACATTTAAGGTCATGAAAGGCAATCCTAGTTGTACTGAAATCTTTTAATCTTATTTGCAGATTACTCCATCAGTGGCTCCCTGGAGTTGCAAAAGGATTTTATTCTCATATCTTTATTATTTAATTGAATGTTGAAAGTGTAACATGTTGTAAATTGCTCTTAATTTAAAAAAGTACTTTCTTGTCTCAACATCATCACATTTTCGGAGCTACAGGAATACTGACTCAGAAATATACCTGCACAAATTCAATAGTGGCATGCAAAGTGGTTGGATGTAATTAGGCAAGGAAATTACTATAGGGGGTGAAGTACATAATCATACTTAATTGTGATTCAACAGATGTTCAAAATTACTGTAACTTACACCAATCTGATGTAACAGCCAAATTTGATTCTATATTATATCAGGATGCAGTTCCCATTGAAATCAGCAGGTCCACATATTTCTGGCTATCAGACTACCGACTTCTGTGAGCAGGAATATATTTGTCCCAGTGCAAACGCAGATCAGAGGGGCATTGGTATGCTTTTCCTTATCATGGAACACTTCCTTAAACATTTCTCGTCAATGTTTAAGATGTTGCTGTTCTTCATACATCTGAAATGCCTGGACTTCTGAACCTCCAACACCTCTCCAAGGACTAAGTTTTTCTTTTGGCAACTGAATTCAAGACAGCTTTCCCAACAGCCTGAGTAGCCAACCCAAGAACAGTTTCCTGGCTGGACTAACACACCAGCACTGAAGGTCCTGTTCATTTATGTAGGAGCCCCTCAGAGCTTGTCTTAACTATCCAATGAGCCTGAAGTTGAGCCCCTGTCTTCACATGGCCTGAACTGAAATTTCACTCAGCAAAGTTGTAAGTTGTATCAACAGAGTGAAAACCTTCTTCTCACTTTTTTTTCTTACTTCCATTCACCTGGAGGTATGATCCATGGTCCTGGGTTAAGGTGAAGAATGCACCTCTCTCTCAAATTACAAAAAGAACCAACAATGTGAGTGGTTTTACCTTGTATTCTTGATGCAAAAAGGGAAAATCCTACCACAAAGACAATGTGAATCTGGACTGTAATCAATCCCCAGCACAGATTACTCAGTCTGTATGTAAAGGCTTTACACATGCATTTGAAGATATTTTTGAAAGACACTAGAGGGTATGGCACAAACTGTCAAGCAATGACAGCAGAATGAGGCTAAGGATGGGCAAACTCCACACTTCAGTGATCTACCATGGCAGAAGTTCCTTTGAGTAGTTACTCAGCCACACGACACCAAGCACACCATCTTTTCTGGTCTGATGCCCTCAGGTAGGAATAGCCAGTGGAGAAAACACACTGTGCATGTCCATTGATATCATTTTACCTGAAAGCCAGACAAAGCTGCAGGAGTCTGAAACTAGGAGCAGCACCTGTAGGGTCCCTCAGTGAGGACACCTGCCCCTGAAACCATCTTCATTACTTCTGCAAAGGAGTTAGAACAGTTTTCTCTCATTACCTACTAACACTTCTATGTGTTTCTTGTAGGACAATCCAGTTCATTTCCTGGTCAGTGCAGGGCTATCTCTGGTAGGTATTTACACAGCAACAATCACAAACCACTTGTGCACAGGTATTTATAGAGCACCAATCACAGGCAGTTGTACCTAATGACTGATATTAGCATCATGGGCCAAATACAAAATCTTTCACTGAAAACAGCAGGGTCCAAACAACTCAGCTAATGAAACAGGCAACAAAGAACACGCATGTGGCAACACCTCACCTATCCTATTTTTGACCACTAAAATAAATTATATGGATTTCAAGTACATGGAAATAACACAACAAGACTGCCTGACTTGCCTGTATGTCAGAGTCTTGCAGCAAGGCTTAAAGGAGGGGCTTTTTCCCTCAAAAGCAAACCTGTGGCATAAATCAGCTCTTTGGTGACAAGCTAAGAGGACAAGCTCTTCCTTTCCTGACAGGAGTGCCTGGCTTCACAGCATGGCACTGTCCACACTCATACAGTGTCTGCCTTTGGAGCATGAATTAATGTCCAGTACCTGCAACACAAGAGTGTTAGCCCTGTTCCATGATCAGGGTGAAGCTCAGCAACCAGATTCGTGTCGTGGTGAAGTGATAATACCTGTGTTGCAGGCAGGATTTGACACACAGAAGGATGGACCTGCAGGACAGCATTGTCATCACAGTAGTCACTCCTGCCCCTGTGCACCCTCCCTCTCCCTTTTGGAGTCTCCTCCACAACTAAATAAAATGAAGGTTATTTCAAAGAGAGCAACTTGTACTGGTTTATACAGAGCTGATGTTGCTCTCTCATGGAAGCAGAGACAGGCAAGCAGATAAGAGGAAGCACTAGAGATGTACAGATGTAATGCACCCTTGCCAGAGAACAGAAAGACATACAAATTGTTCTGCTGGCACAGGACAGTTTTCTGGCTTACTTGTTATCAGTCTGTGGCATTGACCTGTACCAGGCGCTTTAGAGGAATGTCAGAAACCATCCTGATGTTGACTCTAAAATTGCCTGCCCATCATGGAAAATTTTTCTAGCCATAAGATAAATGTGGTTCGTCTCAGCCTTCTGGCTCACCTCCCCTCTGTTTGTGTATGTCTCTGCTCCTCTCTAGTTTAAGTGCAAACCTAACATATGAAGTATTTGTAAAATTAAGAGAAACTTACCTAATGGATTGAATTTGTCATTCTTATGAATTTTATAGTGACTCTGAATCAGATTCTACATTTGGAAAATGTGCTTGTAGCACATGATATAGATGCATTTTTTTGCTTTGAGAGCACACAAAAAAATATGTATATACAAGAAATCTCCCACTATGAGGAAAGATGGATCTTTCAAGCAGAAATATTTCTCTGCACCTGACAAGGAAAACACAGCACAACTACTGTCATGGATAGATACTGCAATCAGCTGCCCAGATTGTCAGGAGAATCACTTTTGAAAAGAGGAATGCGTGGTTGGATGTTACTTTAAAATCAAGCTCTATGTTCAGGGAGAGAATAGAGGTGTGCAAACAGTTTTCAGATCTACATGGATATATCTGTACAGTTCCATATGTGACTATGAAATGTACATACCTGGCTCAACAACCTTAAAGGTATTTTCAAAACTAAATGATTCTATGTTTCTATACACACAAATAGATGCACATGCACACACAGAAAAGCTGGTGCATTCATTCAGGAAACAGATTCCAAACAGGGAAGCAAAACTCTTCCTTTGTTCTCACAAAGAGGGGTAAGAACAGATTCTGCAGTATCATTCCTGTTAGCAGGCAGAGGCAGGCAGGGTGATTGACTGATCAATTGATTTTGATCCCAGCAATGATAGACATTTTGCTATAATGGTAGAAAATCATGAGTTGGAAGCATTATTGCACTCCTTAGGTAAATCTTTGCAACCCAAAGGTGGTGCCTTATAAATTTTATCTGAGTCACTCCCCCTATCACCATCCCACCATTTTATAACTCTCAGTGGTGAGAAAAAAACACAAACCAAAACAACAAAACCAGCAAGTTAATGCCACTGCCATTCTGGTTTACCTTAAATTAAAAGGCTATCAGGTGACATGAGCAAAGGAGTCAAATGTGCATACTTGAAAATGTATGCTATTTTATGGTCACATTATGAGCACTTTAAACTAAAAGGTGTGCCTTTTATTTATAAAATATGTATGTAACAGACACACAATAATGTAACACTTGGCTCTGGAGGTCTTAGAAAGAAAAGCAGGGAAAGATTATATGTTTTTCTTTCATTTTATTAATGGTGCATCCAAAAAAGAGCAACACTGCCATATCAGAAATTAGCCTTTATGCCTCCTTTATGCCTAGAAACTTCTCAAACAAACTTATGGCTCATTCTACTTTCAAAGAAGAGCAGTTTTAGATAGGATCCGCAGATCTAATATACCAAAATCCTCAGAATCTTGTTCTATTACTCAGAGTCTCCAGCTATTTTTACAAATACTACCCTGCATAATCCTTCATGTAAAATAAAGGCTGTTATTTTTCATCTGCTAATTTCTGTGAACTCATTTCTGAAACACTTCTTTTCTCCACAGTCACACAACAGGCCTCTTCTCTCTCTGTCCACGTAATCTCCCTTGCCATCATCTCTGTTTCACCTTTTTGCCCTTACCACCATTCTCTCACTACTCAAGTGGCTCAGTCTCCTATCTGTTTTATCAAACTCCCCTTTTTCTTCCTTTTTAATAGCGCTTCTTTACCAAGTATCCATTATAGGCTGCATGGCTTTTTTCCTCCTCCTGATTTCTACACATCTCTGAATGATTCTAACCCAGGCTACACTGTATGAACTAACCCATATGGTCTGAAAAGAAACCATATTCCAGCATGTTGCTTACTTAATTTGTGAAAATTCACAAGTTATGGAAAAAGTAAAACACCAGAAAGTTTTTCAGAAATCTCTCTGGCCAATAGAGTATTACAAAAAGATTCAAACCCAGCAGAAATGCCAACCCTTAAAAGCCTTCCCACATACTTAGAGCTTTCTCCTGTTTCTCTAGCGTGACATAATGGTTTACATTGAAAAGCCAACACACTTATCTTGAGATTTGACGATCTTCCTCAGAGCGGACTTCAGAATTTAAATGTTTCCATGCTCCCTTATCTAACACTTTATTCTTTCTCACATTCCTGTTATTCATATGGGTGTGCAGTCTGAGTGGGCTAGCCAAAATCATTTATGGAAATGTATGCTGCCTAGTTTTCAAAAAGATTGTATTTCAGCTATCCTTATTTCAGATCACAGCACATGGGCTATCATTTAAAACTTGCAAATACTCAGACAAACAACTTGCAAATACTCAGGGACAAGTCAGCTAGCTTTGGTAGTAAAGGTGGCATCATTAGCACAAACTGCATAAATGTTACATGCAAACATGAAAACACATAAAGGACTTTGCAGATTATAAAGGCATTTTCAAAAGCCCTTGCATTTGAAAATATTAGATGTTCTTTCTAAAGAGAAGCTAGAGTGACACAGAGAGAAGCTGTTTCTTAATCAGGTGCTGCCTGTACCCAAGCAGGGTAATCTAATTTACAAGTAGGTGACCTATATAGCTGATTATTTATTCAACTAATCAAATTATATTGTGTCATTTGACGCTAGGATGTACACAGTGCTGACACGATGTTATTTTTTGTCACCAGATAAGGGGAATTGATTCTAATCTATATTACTTTTGTTAGTCATCAACTCTTACACCTAGACCTGCCAAGGGAAGCATGAATGCATTTTGTGAAGTTCAATAGCACACATATCATTAGGTCATAGCAAAGATATGCACTGCTGAACAACCAAAAAAAAAAAAAACCGCAAAATCAAACAAACCAGTGTCCATCATTATTTGATCAACTATTTTTCTATGTATCAGTAGTGTAAGGCTGAAGGCATCATTCTACCCCTCTCCCACCAGTCACGGCCATGATACATTTGCCCATTTCCACATCTTCATTTTTGTCCTTCTGTTATCATCTGGTTTTAGGAAGAGACCACCATGGATTAGATTGCAACTTCTGAGAAACCTTGCCTCTTGCTATCCCAAAACGCACTGAAATCTTAAAACACTCCATTCACCTCTGTGTACTTGTGATGCCCATTTTATAATAATCTCAGGCCAGATGTCATAACCTGGACAAAAGACTGTCTTTTTTAAATTTTTGATTGACTGATTTTATTCTCCAACAATATCTACTGCAAAGGTCTGTGAACGATTCTGAGATATCAGCTAGGGCTGGGGAATTTGTCAGGAGGGCTCTGTGTCTGTGTGCCCTAATGAGGAGCAGCAACTGAGGCCACGGCAGATCTCAGTATTTTTCCCGTCCCTGCCCACCATGCGTTGTTGGTTGGAGTTTTTTCAACAACCCCGCAGATTTTTTCAGTGAAGAGAAGGAGCAGAGAGAGGGGATGCTGAGGACTTAGTGGGAAGGAAGAAAGTTTTTAAAATCCGTAATTATGAGCCGCTCATGGAGCAAATGGAGCCTCCTGTGAGGAGTGTTAGGGAGAACGATGACAGTAATTGTTGTCGCTGTCACCCTCATGGGTGGTGGGCTCTGTCCCCGATACGTGGGCAGGATGGAGCTGTGAACGGCAGGAGCCGGGTCGCGGCTCCCAGCATTGAAGCCGCCGGCTGTCACGGCTGCCACCTCCGCCACCCCCCTTGGGCCACAGTCGTGGGTGGAAACTCCCGGTGGGAACCTTCCCCCGGGAAAAGCCCCGAGGGGGAGCGGCGGCCCCGCTGCCGGGGCCGAGGCTGCTGGAGAGGGTACGGGAAGACAGGGAGCAGTCGGCTCGCTCCGCAGAAGTTGGCGGCGGCGCAGCGGGGCGGCGGGGCTGTCCCCGGGGCGGCAGCCCCAGCGGAGCGAGTGGCCGGGCGGGGGCCGCTCCGCCGCACCGTGTCTGCGCCGGGCGGGCGGCTGCAGCCGCGCCGCTCCGGGAGCGGCCGTGCCTGGGCGGCGGCGGTCGGGCACGGCCCGAGCGGGCACGGCCCGGCCCGGATCGGCTCCCCGGGCTCGGCCCGGTTAGCCCCGGCAGGGCAGGTCCGGCCCCGCTCGTCCCTCGGCGCGGCCGCCTCTCGCTGGGATGTGCCCGGCGCTGCCCCCCCCTCCCGCCCCGCTCCCCACAAAGGGTGTCGGTGGTCAGGAAGCGCCTTCTCCCCTGAGCTGTGCTCCCTTGGGGCGCTGGATGGAGCGAATGCAACTTCAGCTGCCGTGGCCGCTTCCATCGCTGTCCTTCCGTCCCTCCCCCCGCCTCCCCTTCTCGCCTGAAAAGAGCAAACTTGCGCTGAAATGGCACCTCGGCTCCTGCGCCAGCCTAACCAGCCCATTAAATATGATCAACGTACCGTTTGCATGGATTGAAACCTTTCCCAGTCCTGATTGCTCCAAAGGGGAATCACGTCCTACCTCCCACCTTCCCAATCTTCATTCTCCCAGTGTACACACGCTTGTAATTACTGGTGATTGTGCTAATGCAACCCTGAGCAAAAGCATGCTGGTACTATGGAGAGGGAAGGCGAAGAAAATACAGTTAATTTAGGGCAATGTGCATGTGGATTATGTTTCTTTCTCTTTTCTACACCATCCTATAGATGCTCGTTAAGCATCAACCCAAACATCAGCTGAGCGGCTCATTTCCTAGGCTCCTTTTTTGTTTTCCCGTGGGACTTTTTTTTTCTCTTTTTTTTTTTTTTTCTTTTTTTTTTTTTTCGTTACCGGATCACAAGGTGATTTGAAAAGAAATGATGGATCGCTTCTTGGACCAGCAAAAGGAGTGAAAGTGAGAAGACGACTTGTTAGTCTTGACTCTAGCCAAGGAGAATGCTGCCTGATCCCACTTGTGCCGTGATTGCTTCTTACATAACTCTCTGTATTCACCGCAGACCGCTGCGCTCGGGGGCGAAGGGGGGGCACCCCAGTATAATATCACGTCGGGCCTTCTCTGCACTTGAATCCCCTCCTTCAGCAGAGCGAGGCTTCGAAGCGTGATCATTAACTTCGGTGATCATCACTTGATTTCTTTTGAAGGCGGCTGAACGGTCTTTTTCTTAAGCTAAGAGGGGGTTTTTTATTATTATTATTTGTTCAGATGACATTCCCTGTTCCGCTCGCCCCCGCCCCCGCGGCGTGTGCGCGCACACACACACACACACACACACACTCTCACAGCCCTTTTCTTTTCATCATCAGCAAATAAAGATTAGGTGGGCAGATTATAGAAAGCGTTTTCAGTCCTGTGCTGATCTTTATTCCAGAGCCTTTGTGATGATATTGATGATGATGATGGTCAAGTGGACAGTTTGATTTTTGTGTTTGGAGCTAGTTATAAAGAATCAATATT
This sequence comes from Phylloscopus collybita, assembly GCA_027886175.1. Taxonomy (NCBI): domain Eukaryota; kingdom Metazoa; phylum Chordata; class Aves; order Passeriformes; family Phylloscopidae; genus Phylloscopus; species Phylloscopus collybita. The sequence goes on from JAJNNQ010000075.1 coordinate 94,026,435, forward strand.
ATATCAAGAGGTAACTTTCGTGATAAAGGACTTTAACCACTCTGGCTATTCATCATAAGTCTGTAGCAAGCAGATAGGTCAAAAGAAATTATATTGCACTAAAGAGTGTGTCTTCTTATCTCTCCTATACCAGGGGAATAAGGGACAAGCCGATCGATACAGTAGCTGCTGTATACTTCTTGCAATTATCAATAGCTGATTTCGTCTTTTGAGGCCTGCATCTATTAATACAAACTAATAATAATCTTCTGAGCATATCTGTAGCCAAGACAATGAAAGTTTTTATACTTGCCGACACTATTTATATAGCCAGAATTAGTGGACAATGTAACATCATTTATTTGTGTGTGTGCCTCCAGTGTATATATATATATATATATACACACATATATATATGTTCATCCCACTTGTATTTTTCAGAAGCATACAGATTTTTGCGAAGGGGCTAAGCCCACTAATTTTACGTGCATGCTGCATTCCTACATGCACTTCCTGGAGTATGCACTGACAGAGGTGTTGCAGTACAAATACAGGGGTTTAATATATGTAGCACCTATGCATGTATATGTGTGAATAACATGTGTGTATGAGCTTTAATGTGTGTTGTCTTGATAATGTCCCCACGACGACATGTGTTACAAATGTTCCACAGAGTATTTTAAATTCTTGGTTAAATTATCAGCTGTTAGGTTAAGGAACGGAAGTAAATGATAATTGAAGTTTGCTATGTGTGAACATAAGCTTTTGTGTATATAAATCAATGTTTATTTAGACCCAAGGGTGTATTGAAGACCCAAGTATTAAATAAAAGGAAAAGTAACTTAAATGTTTAAGGCAAAACATTTAGGCAGAGATGTGCTGTGGACTGATTCTATGAATCTCGTGGTGGGGCTAGTTGCTTTCCACAAAAAAAAATTGTAATAGAAAAGAAACATCTTTATAATTGACATTTGACATGCTGTTTGGGTTAGGCTGTGGTAGACCAAGCACAGATTTCCCTCTGATGGAAACATTTATCATCATGATTGCTGCAGAGTGGCAGGTGGTGTTATCAATTACCTCTTCTTACCAATAATAATATTAGTATGGTAATATCTTTGCTCACGTGAGAACGAATTACTGGTCAGTTGTTGCAGCTTTAAACAGGAAAAAAAAAAAATCGTACTGGTTTTAACTCCAGGGTCCGCAAACAAAAGTTGTGGTGCGGAAAGGAGGTGGGAAGATGATACTTAAGCCTGCCAGGAAGAGTAGAAGATGACAGAAAATAAAGCCCAAATAATTGCATGCCCCTTCGAATGAAGTTGCTGAGCAAAATAATAACTTTAAAAGATGGTAGATGGATTGCACAAAACTTCAGATCCATCTTATCCGCACGCTGGTAACTTTGATGGGTTTAGGAACAACAGCCTTGTATAAAGCATAAGTGTAGACAGAACTACTCATATGCTCTTCGTAGAGTCAATCTTGTAGATAAGCTTTCTGATGTTTTTTATGAACTCCGAGTAAGGATAAAAACTAAAGCAAACGTATATCTAGGTGTCGCATTAATATAAAAAATAATGGACTGGTAGGTAAATGACATTATTAAGCAGGCAGAATAACGTGTCGCTTCTGACAATGAAAGCAACATCGCAAAAGAAGAAGACCATTAACAAATTAGATTTAATTACGGTGGAAAAAAAAAAAAGAAAACCCACACTTTTGTTTCCCGTCACTAGTAAGGTTTTTTGGTGGACCCACCAGTCACGGCGAGGGGGAAGCGAGCGGGCGCGGTTTGAGCCGGAACATGCGTGACTGCCAGCCCCGCAGCCGCGCTCCCCGCTCGCCTGCGCGCCCCAACCTGTGCGGGGGCGCAGAGATTTCCGCGGCTGAGCGATCCCATCCCCTCCCCCCGCCACCCCCCAGCAGCAGTGGCCGTGTTTTTTCTCAGACCAGCTTCAGTGAAAGCATCATTACTTTTTTTTTTTTTTTTTTTTTTTTTTTTTTTTTTTTTTTTTTTTTTTTTTTCCCTCGACTCAAAAAGATTAATTAAAAGGTCCCTGGAAAAGTTTGCGGTGTAATGCGGAGCGAGGGAGGAGGAAGGGGCCGGAGGAGACGCGTATCACTTCGTAACTCTTCGTAACTTTCCCCTCGCCTCCCGAGCCCGCTACACTGGCAGGGTTTTCCACGCAGGTCGTGTAGAAAGTTTCCCCCGGCGATGTGCACCGCGGCCGGCGGTGCGTCCCGGCGGTGCCTGAGGGAGCCGGGGCTCCGCAGCGTTTCTCCGGCGGGGGGCAGCGGCCGCCCCGCTCCGCGCCGCCCGGCACCCGGCTCCGCAACCCCCGCCCAGAGCGGCCGGCTCTTTCTGCCGGAGAAAAAGTGGGAAGGCGAGCGGCATAAGGGAAAAGAAAACCATAAAATGTATCTCTTGTAACCCTAGAATATGTTAATGTCAAGAGATACAAATCTGGTAATTATGCCTTTCTTGCCTGTTGTGTTCTCCATTGTTCATTAAACATTGAAGACGGGATTATTTAATTTTCCACTTAAAGATTCTCTCACGTTCCTCAAAATCATATTAATTTTCAAACATTTTAATTTTACAAAGGACAAAGTTTGCGTTTATAACCCTGCAAATGAGCTGCCTTTTTTTTTTTTTTTTAATTTTTTTCCCCTTCACATCGCACTTTTAAAACGTTCTTCTAGAAATCGTCTGCTGCTGAGGGAACTACCAGGCACCAAGCAATAGAAAAAGCCAAAGTTTGGGGGGGAGTGGGGGGGGGGGGGGTGGTGACGGGGGGGTGGGGAATGTTGCCTCAGCAACAGCAACAAATCTTTTCAAAAGATGACTGGATGAAAATTGACACATTTCAGGTACTTCAGCAATTGTGGGGAAAAATGCCTGGGCGAGGTGAAAGTGCGTCCTCACTTATTCCTCATTCATTTGGCAAATATCTCAGCCAAAGAGAGTACCAGCTAAGCCTCCTCACCTAAAAAAAAAAAAAAAAAAAAAAAAAAAAAAAAAAAAAAAAAAAAAGGATGTCCCTCTCCGTTTTTGAAGGGGAAGCCCTAACTCCAGCTCCCTACTCACGGCTGAGGTGCTGCGGATTACTTGAACCCCCACAGATGCTCGCTTTCACCTGCACTCTGCCCACAGTCTAACGCAGCGCATACACATTCACAACGTGCTGTTCGCGTGAGCCGGGTGCAATAAATCCCTACTTCTGTGGGGAAAAAAACTCATGCTCAATTAATGGGCTCGTCCCTCCCACTTCATATTAGAAAATTGCACCATATTTCAACCATCACCATTGCCTCCAGGTATTTTAAACGAAACACTCTCAGTGAGACCAAACTTTCAGCAAGGACGGATGCACAGGAAGAAATTGCACTAGAATTTATAGGCAGTAAACAAGTTTTTTAATTGTGAAGCGGGCAATCATTGCAAGGACTGTCTTGCACACATCTCGCCAAACGATGTACAGAAGAGTACATTCGTCTAATACCAAAAAGCATTGATCTGGCGTTTCAGTGTTCTTTCCCTTAAAGGGTCGTGCCCGTTTCTAACGAATACGTGCCCCACAGAAGTCGCGGATGTTGTGCATGTCAGCAAACTATCCGGAGTGGCCTAAACTGTCGCCTCTAACTTTATTTGGTTTGCCTACCAACATAAAAGCGGGGAATAAACCGAAAGCCCAGAGACAGGGTATCAGAGCTCACGAGATAAAGGGAGCTATCAGCAGGGAAAGTTTACACAGAGAAGGCTCCCAAAGAAGCCGGGGTTAGTGTGTTTTAAGGACTAGGGCTGGATTACACGGGCTGGGGTGGGGGTATTAGGAGGAAATCCCTTTCACTGATCCCCGGCCCCATGCGCGGAGCTGCCCGCCTCCCTCCCGCGGCCGGCAAGGTGGGCTGCGCCTCCGCGCCCCTGCCAGGGCCGGCGCCGGAGCCGCTCCGCCGAGTGCGGCACGGGCGGGGGTCGGAGGGGCAGGGCTGCGACTAACATATTTAAAAAAAAAAAAAAAAAAGAAAAGAAAAAGGTGGAGGGGATCGCAGGAGCCGCTGAAGGAGCCCCCCCGCCCCCCCCCCCCCCCCCTCCGAAAGCACACATGCACAGCGCGGAGCCGCGCGACAGGACAGTGCGCGCACTGCGGGCCCCTGCGCGGTGCGGCGCCGCGGCGATCGGCGACAGTGGGATACATCCTAGCGGCGGCTGGCTGCCATGGGAGCGGGCTGGCCGCGCTCCGCGCCCGCCCCGGCCGAGGGGGAGGCGGGCAGGGACGGCCATGGGAAGCGGCAACTTGTGGCGGCGGCCGGGGAGAAGGAGCTGCTGCGCGGCGGAGGGGCCGCCCGCCTCCCCGGGGGACGGACGGGGCGGGAGGGACGCGAGTCGGCGGGACGGGGCGGGGGAGGCTCGGCCCGGCTCCCCGGCAACTTGTAATGCGATAAGAGGGGAAAGCGGGGGGTGGGGGAGAGGGAAGTCTCTCCACACCCCACCCCCCCCCCTCACTTTTACAAAAAAAGGGGGGGCCTGGGAGAAAAGCCGCTGCTGGGAAAGTGCGTGCGGAGAGGGAGGCTCGGCGGCGGCGGGGAGCGGATCGGGCTGCGGGGCTGGGGGCAGCCCCGGCGGCAGCCCCGGCAGCGCGGCACGGGAGGCGGAGGAGGAGGAGGAGAGTAGGAGGAGCTGCCGTGTGACCCGCTCCGCTCCCAAACTTGAAAGTTTATCTGCCCGAAATCAAGAGCAGCCGCGGTGCGCGCAGCGCTCCTCGGCGCGGAGCGGAGGCAGCGACCGGCGGAGCCGCCGCGCAGGGAGCAGCTGGCGGGGCCGCTGAGAACGAGGCAAGGCAGGGGAGGGGGGATCACCCGGCGACAACAACAACAGCCACCCCCACCCCCCAAAACTGGGAGACGATCCATACTATTTGCTGGAGACCAAGGACTTGCTCATCGGCGCACACGCGAGCCCGCTGTCATTATAGCTAACAGGACACACGGCTGAGCCGGGGGGGGTGGGTGGGCGGAAGGGTGAGCGGTGTCACAAAAAGTCATTACAACCTGAGAGAGAGAGGGAGAAAGAAAAAAACTTCCTACCAATGGACAACAGGAAGTGACCACCACCAGCAACGGGGAGTCTCTGCTTGGAGAAAGAAGCTGCAAGACAAAGAAGAAGGAAGGAGAGGTGAAAGACAAAACTGCCCAAGGTCTTCTGCGTGTGCGTGCGTGCGCTTTCGAGAGCGGAGAGAACAAAAGTCAGCCGGGAAGGGGAGACAGAAAGAGCAACGGGAAAGGAGACAGGATGGAGGAAGAGCTAAAGAGAAGCATGTGAAGATCAAGGCAAAAGAGAAGTACAACGCCGAAAAAGAAAGCTCACCGAAAAGGAAAAAGAAAAGGCATACACAAAAGTTTCTTTTCCTCCTGGGAAGAAATTACTTACACACGCGCAGAGAAATCAGATGCTTTGCAGCTCAACTTCTGGAGAAAGAGAGACCGAGAGAGCAGTGGACGCAGAGTGATGTGAAGAAAGAAAAAGGAAAGAAAAAAAAAAGAAAAAAAAAAAAAAGAAAAAAAAAAGAAAAAAGAAAAAAGGCAGAGAACAGAAAGCAGAGCAAAAGAAACTGAGATACGGGGGAAAGAAAGCACAACAGACAGAAAAGCGAAGATCATGACCTTTCCCAACAAGTGAACCTTGCACATATGTTGTGTAAAGTGTGTGCAAAACAGATTCCCTCCTGCGTGGTGCGTGTGTGCTTCGCTGCTGCCGCCGCTGCTGCCGCCGCCACCGAGGCGGTCGGTGCCTCTCGCAGGCGGCGCTGCCGGTGCCGGGGAGACGCATCATTTGGCGGAGCGAAGCGGCTAATTGCGGAGCCCCGTCCTTCATTTACATATGCAGCCTGAGTCCGCTGGAGCCGCGCCAATCCGCGCTCGCCCCCAGCACCATTAATCGCCATGCATTATTCACAATCATAATTACTGAGCCCCATGCGCGCTGCGCGCAGCCGCCCCAGCCCGCCGCCCCGCGCACACCCCGCCGCCCCGCGCACACCCTGCCCGGCTCATCCCCCGCTCGCTCACCCGCTCACCCGCGCACTCACTCACTCACTCCCAGTTTGGCTGGCTGGTTAGCTTTTTTTTTCTTTTTCTTTTTCTTTTTCTTTTTCTTTTTCTTTTTCTTTTTTTTTTTTCTTTTCTTTTCTTTTTCTTTTTTTCCAGGGTGTTGGTTGCCTTTTCTGTTGTTTGTTTGGTTTGTTTTGCAACTCGACTTTTATTTGTGAACAGTTATTTCCAGCCCCCAGCCCCCCTTCTTTCGTTCCCAATTCCTTCCCCCTCCTTGCCACCTCCACGTCGCTGATGCCTCTGCAAAAAGCAGAGTCAAGACGGCTCAGTTAGCAGCATGTCTCGTCGAAAGCAAGCGAAACCCCAGCATCTCAAATCGGACGAAGAGCTGCAAGCAGAGGTAGTTTCAGAGCACGGTAAGGGCTCCCGGCGCCTCTTTCTCCTCTCTCTCTCTCTCTTTTTGTGAGTGTGTTTCGGATGGAGATAGGTGAGTTTATGGTGATGGTGAACATGGGAGCGCAATTACTCTGCAGCGGGAGAATGGGAATTAGAGCAGCCGGGGGAAGAGGCAGCGGAACTGAGAAGTTCGCAGTTTAGCCAAGTTTCTGCAGCCCACCCCCTGCCTAACCAGCCCTCCCAGCAGCAACCTCCCGGCCTCCCCAGCGCTTTGATCGCGGCTGGGCTCGGCGGCGGGGCTCGGCCCTCCCTCCCCACTCACCCGGGCTGGAGCAGCTGCAGGAACGGGCGCCCCGGAGCAGCGCCTGCCTCCTCCTCCTCCTCCTCCTCCTCTCCGCTGCGCTCCTTCTCTCCGTGTTATTGGGTACCCCCTTTTTTCGCCCTCCTGCTCCCTCCCGGCGGAGGCTCGGAGCGGACAGAAGCCACGTTCCCCTCGCCTCACCGGCGGCAGGAAAGTTGGGGCGGCCGGGGCCGGGGTGCCCTGCCCGGGGCCGAGGGAGGTCCCGCGGGCCGTGGTCTGCCGGGCCCCGGGGCAGCCCCGCGGCGGCCGCTGCCTGGGGATGCCCCGTGGCCCCGGGGCAGGCTGCGAGAGCTGCCCCGGCCGCTCCCCCCGCTGGCCCCAGGGGACCGGGGGTGGACCGTGGTAGGAGCGGGCAGGGCCGCTCGGGTGCGCGGGGCCAGCGGAGTTGGTTTCATTATTTTCGAGAGGATTGAACAGAAGCTTTTAGCCTTTCCCCCTGCGCTGCCTTACCCCCTTCGCCTCCTGGCTCTGCTGCGATTGTAATTATCATCAGTGGTAGGTGACACGGGGTGCCACCACCGCCACCAGCCCCTGTCGCGCCGGCTGTAGGCAGTGGGGAAGGGTTATTTTCTCGCCCATCCGCCATTCCTCGCTTCTTCCCCACACGCAGGCACACGCACACTTGCTTTTATGCATCTGGGCTGCCAGGCTGCTAGTGAACAAGTGTCCAAAGCTGGAGAGATTTGGACTGTAATCCTGCTTTATTTCCACTTTGCTGTAATTTTCTTTTCAGGAATAGGGCTGCAGGGGTTTTCTTCCTCCTTCTTCCTTTCTTCTTCTTCTTCTTCTTTTTTTTTTTTTTTTTTTTTTTTTTTTCCTTTTTTCTTTTTTTTTTTTTTTTTTTTTCAATTAGTTTTAATTTCCTTAATAGTCCCTGGCACTGCAGCATGCAAAGGCACACCCCAGCCCATGCTCTCTTCCTCTGGACTAAGTTGAGAGATTCCACTTGAAAGTTTTTCTTTTCCTCTTTGCATAGAGCCCACTACTTTCTTAGTTTCTTGCACAACCAAGCAGGATCCCCAATGTTTTCAGCTTTAGGTGTAGGCCCCTTGCTCCACTATATTATCTCTCCCTTCTCTCTCTCTCTCCCCCCCTCTCCCTTCAAAAAGGAAAACAAAAAAAGTCCTTCTCCTGCTTTAAAACTATAATTACTCTTAAGTTGCATCTGTGAGGAGAGAAAGGCAGCAAAGTTGAAGCCTAAGGAGGATTTTGACTATTGTATTGAACTTTACAGCCCTGAAGCTTAAGGCAGCATGAATCCACTTCATCAGGTTAAAACATCTGTCAGACTGGCAAATTGTTAAGCCTCCTGCTCCTTCCCAGGGTGTTTGGGGAGGCAGGGAGCAAGTCCCACACTGTCCAGAGCTGCTAAGGGGGCTCCTGCCACTACTCCAGGAGAACCCACTTGGGTGTTGACAATAACAGGCACAGAGAGAAATGATTCCTTCTGTCACAGTGGAGGAGCAAAGCAGCGCATTTTCAAATTTTATTATTCCTTAGGAAACTGTGGTCGTGTAAAATAAATTAATATAGACAAGCAGATAAGAATTAGTATTTTATTATGGAAGCAAGATTTGTTGAGCCCATCTCTGTTGGGTTAGGCTCTAGGTCTAAGAATTTATCATTAACATTATAAACTTTTACATGCTTTGAATCCATTTCAATACAGGAAAATAAAACCCCTCTACTTCATCATGACACTCCTGGTGAGTTAATAAATTGAAAAAAAATTGTTAAACTAGGTTTTTGTTTTGTTTTGTGAATCTTATCTATGTAGCCATGTCACCCGAGATTAGAACAAGAGATATGCTAAAAAGAAACGCTTGCATATGGTGGGTAGATTAAGGACAAAGAATCTTTTTGTCATGGAAATGGTTTTTTTGTGGTTTTTTTTTTTTTTTCCCCTTTTTGGGGGGGTTTTGTTTTGTTTACTTCATCACATAGAATTTCTCACACTTGGTTTGTTTTGTATTGCCCTCAATGACTACATGATCAAATGAATGGATTTATTTCTGCCGAATGAGAAAGACAGTCTTTCCATCAAAAGGACTACATTGCATCCCAGTGAGGAATTTTAAAGCGTTATTATTGTGGTCCCTGAATAGCACAAAATCGGCTTTCACAGCAGCCCTAAAATGCAACAATGTAAAAATACTTTTCAGCCTTAGAATGCTGTTATCAAAATGTGCTATGTTTCCTTTTATTAAAACATATTTTAATTAATAGAGTGAAACCCTTCATAGTTAACAATTAACAAGCTAAAGTTGGGTTTGCACTTTCATTTGAGAAATGTGAACAAGGTGGAGACAGGCTACAGGAGCAGAGGGCTATCTAGTGCACATTAGTGTAATGTAAATCATTTACACGTTATATCAGGAAGCCTAACGATTGCCATACTTGAAAGCAGTTTTATAGGCCAGATATAATGAGAGCTCCAAATCTCGTGAATTAAAACACTTCTTGTCAAGTCAGGGCTCTTCGTTTCTGTTCACAGCTGTGATCAAGATATTGCTACAGTTCCTGAGTGTATTTTGCAACAGGCCAAAAATAGTTCGCACAGCGCAATAATATTTGTCATTTTAGGAAAGCAAACTGTTTGAGCAGTATTATTTCATGTGTGTAGCCTTTTCACTCATTTTGCTCCTTGTCTCCAAAGGAGTTAACACAAGACTAAGCAAAAAAAGCTTATTATATATTTAATGAAATTATGTTTAATATCACCTCAAAATAGATTTTACAAAATGAAGCATTTAAAAATAAGGCAATCCTCACAGTGAAAGGACACTCATAGCAACAGAGAGAGAAACCTGGAAGTTTGGGGTGAAGGATGGAAGACAAACATTAGGCCGGGTTTTAAGTTGACTGGTCACAGCAGAACTTTCATGCTAACGTTATCACAAAAGTTTTAGAAACTAAACAAATAATTTTATAGCCAGCTTGGGCTACAGCATAACACAACTGTGTTCAAACAGGACATTGTCATGGTGGTGAGGAACTGTTGGAAATCCGAAGATAATTAGTATTTCATCAACAACAGATATACTCTCAAAATCGTTTGAAATTATTCGTCAAAAATGAAGTGCTAAGAAATGTATTTTTAAACAATTTTGAAAAGAAATATTAACAAACAGCTAATGATGATATATTTCTTGAATAATTGCAGTGTAGAGAAGTGAACAAAAATATTTATTAAAAACCTCACAATTTGAGGTTGCTAAATGAGAAGATCTGCTGGAAATAATTTAAAAACAGCAGCAGCAGGACTCAGATGACTGCCTGTAGAATACAATAATCTCAGTTTCTCAGTAAATGTAATGCATTGTAATAGCTGGAATTACATTTCTAATACACTTGCCTAATTCAACAGATTACAAAAGAATCAGAATTGTAGATACAATAAACATGCTTCAACTTCAATTAATTTTGAAATTAAACCATGGACATAGCATTTGTATTTTTAGGGCAGGGATAATAGATAGTTTTGTTTGTTTGTGGGGGTTTTGTTTACTTTTTTAATTTTGGTTGGGGTTTGTTTCGGGTTTGGGGGTTTTTTTGTTTTTGGGGGTTTTTTAGTGCTGAAAAGTGATTCTTAAAGTGTGCAAGTTAAGTTCTGGTAAGAGTGATGACAAACGGTGCTTTGGACTTCCTCATGTTAAGTTTCTGGCAAAGATGTATTCAGTCTGAGGTGGAAGGAAGACCTTGTAGTGAACTGTGTAAAGAGAGTTTTCTAATATGCCTTTTGCAGTAATTTTTTAAAATATTGGACTTCTTTTTTTCTCCCATTCTTCAATACATACAACAGTCTAATTGACCTGTTTCTTCTTGCTAAAGTGGGATTGGGCTGTGCAGTTTTGGGCAGTTTGGTGGCTGCACTTAGTATTCCTCTGGAGTATGTACACAGACACACAGGCTCAGCTACAGCAGAGACACAGTTCAGTATGTAGCAGCCAGCCTCATGCGAGGTGGTCCCTCCATCTGCATACAGGGAGGGTTAAAACACATTTTGGGGGGGACATTCCTCCCTATGAAATTGAGGTTATTCTCTATTGCTTAGACACTGTTGCATTTCAAACTTAAGAAGTCACAAGCATCTGTCAGTAAACATAAAACTTAGGTGATTTTTGCAAATGTTTGTTCTGAGGCAAGAGTAAGAGAAGGCTTTTTGTTTTGAAAAATAAAGGCCAAATTTGTATCACTATAAATTGTCCCTTTGATTAGAAATGGTAATTGAAACTTTGTATTGCCGTTACAGTACAGAGTTCACGTTCAAACTATGTAGCATCTATGTTTGCATAATTTTAAAAATACTCTGCAGTGAATTGTGTTAGCCATAGAAAAATATTTGGAATAATAAGGAAACTACAGGGATCGCCCAATTTGCTGATCTGTGCATAACAATGGGAGTAGACAAAACTGGGTCAGATTTTATCTGGTGATACTGGTCTTGAAGTCTTACCTTCTCCTGAGGCAGACATTAAGGCAGTTTTTCAGAGTGAGAGGGACGAAATTTTGAAAGGTGTTTGCTTAAATTCTGTGTAATTAAGCTATTAATATGCATACATTTAGCTGTTAAAAATTACTTTTCCTTGTCTAAGATAGTGGAAAAGCTAAATTAAAAAAAACATGTGACATTAGAAAAAGAGTAAAAATAAACTAAATAATAAAGAGTATTAGAGCCGTCCAAAAAACAGTCTGAGTCCTGGGAAGATTTTCCTGATATCTTTCCTTCATTTGATTTGTTGTTTGCCAAACATAGGCCAGCATGTCTGTTGACTATCCAGCAGCCAGGGCATGAGTCAATCACTTTTGCTGATAATAAACCAGGTCAGGCATGACATTAAAATAGTTAAGTACTGACACAGTTTCTGCAATAAAGCATATAAAAAAAATAACTTATTTTATTATATTGTATTTATAAAGTGAGAGGTTTTTTTTCCAGGGGAAGCACTAGTAAATCTAGTTCTAGCAGTACATTCATATTGAATTGAATATATCAATCCTGCTTCCTTTGCGCTCTTAAAATTTCCCACTAAGTGTAGTAAAGGTTCTCCATTAATTCAAAAAAGGGAATTTAGGCCAAAATGTACTTTTACGAACTGGTTCAGTTATAGTGCTGTTAGACCAAGAGACCATTTCTTCTTATCAAGGAAACACCCTTCAAAACCATGAAAGCTAGAAAGATAGATGTTTCTAAGGGTGATAGAAAACCATAAAGCAATGCACTTAAAATATCTGTTTCTTTTGAGATAAAAAGTGAAAATATGGAGGATTAAAGAGAGAGGGCTTTACTATTTCCTTGCTATATTTAGGGTGCAAAAAGTGAGCACACTTGAACTATATTTGTTATTCTAGTGTCAGCTACATCTTTACAAAAAGCCCCGCTGAAATTCTTATTGCCACTTTTTAACACCGGCGCGTGTGGTGTCTTCCTCCCCCGGCACCCCCAGCTTCACCACTCTTCCCAGCCAAAAAAATATCTGAGAGCCGTTGCAAAAGAAGCACGGGAAACCTTTCCAGCTTTGGAGGCGGGGTGGGGGGAGGCTCAGCGAAGCGCTTGGGCGGGCTGCTGAGCCCCTGTGGCCGCCGGGCCGGGCCGGGCCGGGCCGGGCCGGGTGCGGGGCGCAGGTGGGCGCTGCGCGGCTGGGTCGCGCCGCGGGAGCACCGCCGGGGAACGCCGGCCAGAAGGTGGGATCGCCGAGTGCCAGAAAGCCTTCCCCAGGTCTCCTCTCCCTGAGGGTGGGTAGTTAGAAGCGCTTTGACAAGGCTTGCTGATTTAACCTTTGCCTGCTTTGCCCTGCCAGGGGTGGCCACTAGATGTCAAGCTCATAATACAATTAGTACATCTGTGCAGTTGACCTTGGCAGCACGGCTTACCACTGTTCCGTTAAGTGTTAACACTGAATTTGAGTGTTAACTAGAGATCCCTCGGAGTTTGCTACATGCTGTACAGCTTATCAAATGCCCATCTAGTTCAGCACAAGTGTTTACAGTCCTTAAAGTAGGAAAAAGGTTTCCTTTTGTGAAACCCAGCATCTTGAGCTGCTTAATTAACCCTGCAGGTGCTGCCATGTTTTTATTCCAGATAATCAAAATCAACTCGTCATTCAGTGCTTCGGGAGACCCCTTCTCCTGCGCCATTTGATAGCTTTCATTTATGAATTTGTTGATGCACTAATGTCCCCAAAGCTGTAAATGATGAAAGCTAAAGTATTTGTCCAGATCTTTATAGCTTTGCTATCCTTGGCAATACTGCAGTGAAAGACCAGAAAAATGGTGAAAGACCAAAATGATTGAGCTGCGCACTTGGCATTGAACTGCTCCAGGTTTGCTCTTTCAAGCACTACTGGTTGTGAGTGATTTTTACTCAAAGGAACCCAGAACTCGTAAGTTCAGTTTTGAGATACTTCGGAGATGCAAGCTTTGGTGCTCACATCGGCTCCTTGTTTTGCAAGCCTCCAAAACCAAATTTGTCCTCCTTTCTGTGCTTGTTCAGAAAGTGATTGGCTTCATTAATTCATGCAGAGTGTTAAGAGTTGTGTACTTTCAGATGTAGCTAATGATGCACTTTTCAAGGAAAGCGATGCAGAATCTCTATGGCTCTCCCTCTTTCTTCTAGTTTATTTGGTTTGTTTTTTCAATTTTTTTTTTCATATCAGCTGTATTAGAAGCATTTACCTCGATTTTTTTTTTCTTTTAGGATTCCAAATAAAACTCAATGAATTCCAAAGAAACTTAATTCCTACAGACACCCACGTTATTTGTACACAAATCCTGCCCAGCCTGAAATTATTGTACCTATGCTGTAACCTGTGCCGAGTAGCTGCTTATATGACTTTGAAAAGCATAGCACAGGTCTTATTTAATATGATATCTTGCACAGATATTACAAACAATTTGTGAAGCTTGCATCTGTTCCACATCTGCGTCCCCAGAGAAAGGCGCCAGTGTTTGATATAGTGAAGTGCTTCGCTGCACAGATTAGAAACTGCAAATGTTTTAACCAGAGTACAGTTAGTGCCTGTGCCACAGGTGGCTGTTACTTAACAAATTCTGAGATTCAGGCTACTGAATAGATCAAACCCAGTGTGCCAGGTCAGCACCGGGTTTTGCATAGCAAGAGTGCCCTCCACTGTTCAAACCCATACTAACAGCTTTTGTGGGCTGAGAAAAAGGACAGAAAATTTTTCTTTTGAGCCTGGAATTTCTTCTACATTGTTAAACACAGTAGGGGTCTCTATTTGTCTCCTCCTGTTTCACAGCTTGGGCTCAGTATGTGATAATTCATCTTTCTTTATGGGATTCAAAGCTATCATAAAGAGTTAAAAAGAATTAATTTGCAAGAAAATAAACGTGTTCTAACAATTTAAGAAAACTTTCTTTAACAGCTCCGTCAATTGTAAGAGATGATAGAGCTAAGGAAAAAGTAGTACTGTTCTTCTCCAGGATCAATATGTTGCTACAAGGCTACTGTTTCCAAATTAATATCATTTTAAAATAAATTTATGGGTTTTTTTTTTTTAGTACATGTTGTTACTTTATTTAATCTCTTGGGGGAAAATAAGTATTCTGATGATAGGAGTAGTAAATAATTGTCCTGTATCAGTGCAGTAGTTTCAGAGTTTGGTTTATAATAATGCTTGTTTAAATATACAAAATGCTATGAGCTGCACTTTGAAATAATTATTGGATTTGCATGTGAGAGCATTTTATACATCTGTCTTCATAGTTAGCAGACATTTTAGCTTTAGCTGGTGCTAACATATGCATTTTTTTCTGAAACTTCTTCACAGTTGCTACACTGCTTCTCAGTGGATTTTTATCTTCCTGAAAGAAATTACTACATTTAAAAAATATTAACTCTCCATTATAGAGCTCTTAATGTAGAAAAAATGGCAATTCATACAACACTCTTTCATGCTTTCATTTGTATTATTGTGTACGGTCTAAAAAGAAGCTTCAGAAAATAGGTTATTCCCACATTTGTTGGATTCCTTTACAAGGTAGTTTTGTGTGAATGCTTCAGGAAGGTATCAGCAATTTAAAATACGTTTAAGCCTAAGGAAATGTTGATTCTCTTACTTGATTTTACCCAAGTGTCCCATGAATCACACATAATTTGAGGATTCCATGACACAGAGTAACAGAAAAAAACCAAAATACTGAATAATCAGAGATAATTTTATTTTAACAATCCCTATTTAATATAATTTAAAAAGCTCTTTTCAGATAATTTACTTGTGTAGAACTAGAACTGATTTAAGATGGGACAAAAACAAAAGATTCTGGACCAAAAATTAAAATATCTGTTAAAGTATCTGGTTGGGGCTTTTCCCAGACTGGAAGCAGTTAGTCTTAAGAAAGAGAGCATTTAATAAGCAGCATACATTTTAAGAATTAACCTGACTAGCATGAGATGCTTAATTTCAGTCTGTTTCACAGAAGTACATAGCAACATTTTTGAAGCACCCATTCATTATATTTTCATTTCACATCGTGCAAGAAGCTCTCCTCTAGCAGTGGAGAAAGATCTACGCCGGCAATAAAAATTCAGAACTAGTAAAGCAAGGTTTACAAATCCTCTGTGTGTGTAATCAGAAGGGACAATTTTTTCTCGACTCTGCACATTTCCCAGTGGTGACTAAAGCACCCACGGCACCCTTTGAGCTGTGTCCCTTCCCCTTGGGCACTGAGGAAGCAGGCCAACACCATCTTCTTTGCTCCTGCCTGAAAAGTGTTTGGTGGGGACACTTAGGGGCACAGAGCAAAGCCTCCTGACATCAACCCCTTGTACCCCCCTCGCTGAGTCACCAGAGCACCTGAATGGCTTCGGGTATCACCACCCCAAAGTGCCTTTCTCAAAATGCCTTCGTTTGAATTTCTATGGGCTAATTTTAGGGCCAGACCTCGGTGGTGCACAGTGCCAGCCCTGCTGGAGCCACTGTGGCTCTGTGGGCTGGTACCTGCTCAGGAGCTCGTCTCGGGTACCATCTTAGAGATGTTGCCTGAGATTTTTCACCTGTTTTCATAGGGGAAGCTTGATGTGCTGTAATTCATCTTGCATCCCGTAGCAGCTTCAGATTAGTCTGTTAGCTGTTAGACTGCTAATGGGAAAAAGAAAATAACTGAGAGGTTATTAGTGGCTGAGATCCTGACTGCTTGACAAAACTCCCATTCAACACCTTTTGTGTAACTAAGAACTGCAAAATTCAACCCATGTCCGTAAGATTAAGCAAGGGCTCGTTTAATTCCCCCAAAGTCCTTGAAAATTTTTACTATATCACATCCTCACTGTAATAACAAATATTATTGTTTCTCTTCAGGAAAATTTAAAGAAAAAAGATTAAGTTTTTCACTACCTAATGGATTCAAACACTTTAATACATCAGAAAATGAAAACAAGTTATAAAGCATAAATAAATATGGAAAAAACCCTATGTTTTTCTACAATAGACATATTTTGTGATTAAAACCCAAAATTAATTTGTAGCTTAATATTTTAGCATTTAACATTTTTAATATTCTGAATTAATGATTAATTTTTTATATAGATTTCTCTCACTCATAAAGTGACTGAGTTTTAACAATGAATCAAAAACAGCCTTTCAAGTAAAATGCTTTTAAGCTTTACTCCCTGTTGAATTCAGTGAGCACTTCAAAAGCAACAACATATACAATGCCTTAGTGCTTTCATATCAGTAAGTATGACTGAAAGGGATGTTAGAAATCACATTTGTGAAATACGGGTGCAATGTCCATTTGTCCAGTACAGGTATATTGCAAAATATTTATCAACTGTTATTTTTAATCTTTCTTTTTTTCCCCTTGGAAGTGCTTGTTTTCATGGCTAAGTTGTACTCTTTCAATCCTATTATATTCAGCACTGTTTCAGATGTGAGTAAAGGCTACTCATTTGAGTAGGACTTGTTGGGTTGAGACCACAGCCTGTCATTCTGTGAAGCATCTTAGTAGTCTCAGCGTGCTGTGCTGGAGAGTACCATCACTCGTGGCAAAGCAGCATTTACTTTCATGCCATTTGTGTCACCTGCTTGCCTGCCTGTCCAAGGAAGTGAAGTTTTGAGAGAGATTTGTTTGATTTTTTTTTTTAAAGCCAGAATAATTTAATCTAAATGGAAAGTACTGTGGTGAGATTAGTATTGTGTCTAGTTTGAGGCCGAACTGGGGGAAGAAAACCCTTAGCAACTCTTTGGCATTATTTGAAATATTTTCCTAAAGGAGTCCTTGAATATTTCAAGGCAGATAGATGATGAGGTGAATGAACTTGGATTGGTCATTTGAAAAGTATTCTCGCTATTTTTAAGGTATGGTAGGTGAGGAAAGGAGAAATACAAAACAGAGCTGTAAGTCCCCGCTTAATACAGGCAGGAGCCTGAGAGAGCACAAAACTACCCATTTATTTAATTGAGAGCAGAGTTGAGCACTGATTATCCAAGAAATAACTATACTGCTGCAATCCTCATGTACTTTTTCACAAATTATATTTCAAATGCAAACTACTGTTTCTTTGAGTTTGAGAACAAGTACACTAGCCTGCTTATTTTGAAATGCAGAACAAGTCCACATCGATACCTCCTGGCAGTGGGCACCAGTACTTAAGGTTGCTTTGGAAAGATTACATGTTATAGGTACTAGCTTTGATACATGGAGATCCTGAGAATGTCTACCAACGCATAAAATAATACCTGTTTTGGTTGTAAATGTTCACATTTGGGCTTAGTGATTACTATACAGTGTCTGAAATAATTAGCTTTCTGGTGTTTGATCAGCTCATTCTAGATCAGAGGACAGCCATATTTGAATGGCTATATTGCCTGAATCCATCACTAATTACTAAAACCTTTTGTGTGAGGTTTGTTTAGAGAAAGCTCTCATTAAACAAAAGAATACCGATATATAGATAAAAGCTGGAAGGGGAGCTGCATAGTTAGCAGCTTCCTTAAGAATCAATCCTCCTTTGCAATCACTTAGTATCAATATTGGAAGTAGGAGTTGCAATAATAATAATCATCATCATCATTATCATCATAATCATAACAATGACAACAACACACAACTGTTACCCGGCCTGCCAGTGTTTGGAAACAAGCCCTGGAAAATATTCCCAGTGAAAGCCTTTGGAGAAACGACGTCTCTCTCTGCGTGGTTGGTACTACCAACCAGGGCACTCCGTAGATCCTGAGCAAGGACCAGAGAATCTGTCTCCCCGACTTTTAAAATGTAAATCTGTAATGTAAATAAGGATTTGTTTGAGTTGTCTTAGTTTGGAAAGGCTCTGGAGAGAGGCGAGCATGTTGGGCGTTGAATGCTTCACTGGTCTGTACTCTGCATGCTTTCACTTTGCGAGAGCTGGAGCACGCACCAAAAATGTGGTTTGCAAGCCTGCTTTTTTATCACTTAACTCACTTTGGGAGGCCTTGGGCTTTTCAACATATGCTTTAGGATACCTGCTGCCATTGGGTGCTTTTTCTGCGGTGAATCATGTTTTCTTCTGTGATATTTTTGTAACACGAAGTGATAGCTTTTACAGAGGCATTTACCATAAGGATTAGTCTAGTATTGTCTAGCAACAGCTATGTATTATTGATCTTAACCCAAGCAGAGTAACAGGTTCAGCGCTTCATGCAGAAGTCTTAAATAATTCTTGACTGTTTTGAAATGTGTTTTATTCCCCCCTCCCAAAAGGAAAAATAAAAGAAGAAGGGGGAAAAAAGTAGTATTTAAAGAAGTGTTGATTTTAACTCGTAAACACAGTAGAATT